>JAUPFN010000029.1:17362542-17374331 GCA_036924255.1 Apodemia mormo
TGTCGAAGGCGTTGTGGTTAATTTTAATTAATTTTTCTTTTGCGCAGTTACAACATTTTGGCGTCGTGTTGTTGATCCACTCACTACATTTTGTTCTCGTATGCTCACCGCCACAGTGACTGCATTTTGTTATATTTTCTTTGCAGAGCTTTTTAGTGTGGCCATATCCCAAACACATCGTGCATTGAATGAGCGGAGAGTGATCCTCCACTCTAACTCGTTGCATATCGATGTGAAGGTGACCTTCTTCGGTTATTTTTCTCCATAGTGGCGGTGTAACTCTAGCCACTGCGTGTATTTTCTGTGGATTCCTCGTCTTTTTTCTAAAAAGTATTTCTATGTTTTTATCTTCTTCCCTTAGGTCCTCAATTATGTTTCTGTTTTGTTTTAGAAGTGCTTCTTTAATTTCATCGTCTTTGTTACTGTCTAAGATGTTTTTAATTATTATAAGTGGTTTTTTATTTACGGCATCTTCTACTTTTAACTTTCCTTCTGCTCCTTTCAACTTTTCTTTGACTTTTGTCCTACCTTCTTCAGTCCGGCATCCTATAATAATTTTTCTATCTCTAGCCTTCCTAACGTTCTCTATTTCTATACCGCTTTCCTTCGCGTTTATCGTTTTTCTTACTAAATTTAGTATTTCTTCCCCAGTTTCTAATTCGTTATTAGAGCTAACTATTACGGAGTGCAATGCTGTCTTCTCAAGGTATTTTTTCTTACCAGGTTCCGCTACTACACTTGCGTACGATCGATCTTTTTGTATATCAGTGTTTGCTGCTACTAGTTGTTTAAATTCTTCTAATTTCTTGTTATTTTCTGCAAGATTTCTTAAAATATCATCACTGTGTTTTTCTTTACTTTGTTCTATTTTCATCTCTAGTTTTTCTAACACTTGGTTGTTTTGTTGAGTTATTTTATTTATTTCTATTTTTTGGATTTCTTGGTTTTCTTGTATTATTGTTTTTAGATTTTCTACCTCTTTCCCATTTTTCTCTATCATTTTTATACTTTCTTCATTTTGTTTCTCCTGATTCAGTTCCATTATCTTATCTAATTTTTCCATTATTTTGTTATTTTTATCAAGTATTTTGGCTGTTTCTTCTTTTTGCTTTTTCTGATTCTCCTGTATAGTTCTTTTAATTTCTTCTATTTCCTTGTTGTATTTCTGCACTATTTTCATACTTTCATCACTTTGTTTGGTTTGACTCAGTTGAATTTTATTTTCTAGTCTTTCTATTATTTTATTGTTTTTATCGAGTGTCTTATTCATTTCCTGGTTTTGTTTTTGTTGATTCTCCTGTATGGCTCTTTTTAAGTGTTCTATTTCCTTTCCATTTTCCGCTATTCTTTCCATAATGATTTCATCTTGTTTTTCTTGATCAGCAAATGCTTGTGTGAAAGACGCTGTAAGTCTCATCATTGATGATATGAGTTCGCATTGTTTGTCTTTTTGTTTAATTTGCGTCTCCGTTAATTTCTTGAGCTCTTCATCTATCTTTTCTTTCACTGATTCGATATGGCTGAGTGTTTCTTGCATCATTTGTTGAATTTTTCTTATATCATTTCCTTCTCCTTCTTCATTTTGATTATATATTTGTTTATTCTGTTCCGTCCCAATTTTTTCAATTTGCTTTTCTTTTTCTTTATATTTTTGTATTGCTTCTATTGTCATTTTATGCAAGTTTGCAGTACTCAAAAATATATCATTGCAAATTTCCTTTTTTAGGTTTCGTGAACTCTTGACGTGTTTTAAAATCTCCCTTTGTGCCAGGTAAGCATCTTTTGTTTCTTTGTCCTCAAATATCATTTCTTCTATTTCTTCCTCTGTTGGTAACTCAAACATAATTTGATTATGATAATATTTTCTCCCTTTTGGGCTCAAAGAACGTTTGGGTCCATATCTTTCTCCGGACATTCTTCTCTTATTTCTACCTTCTTCTTCTCTGCTTAAATCAGTGCTACTTCCACTGTTTTCCCGGTTTGTTGGTATTTTTCCTTTGGTGGGAGTCCTATAGCCAAACATCATTGTTGAGGAACTCGTCTATATGTATATATGTTAAAATTTTAAAATTGTATAAATATTTTGTATAATTATTTTGTGAAATTAATTAGTATTTTATGTTTTAAGTGTATATATATTTATATATATATGTATATATGTATATGTAATTAATGACAAAGATGTAAAAATTGTAATAATAATAATTAAATATCCTAAGATGTGTATAGTATACTCTTCCTATCCCGCTCGGGATCTAGTTTGAAGATGTATTTATACACTCCGTTTTAACGTTTTTTTAAAATTATAATTAAAATAAACTATTTTATTTTTTTTTTTTTTTTTTTTTTACTCTAAAACCCCGTAAAAGGGTTTGGCGTGAAGATATATATACACTTAATCTCTATTCTAATTCTAAATAAACCTTTCCAGAAGGTTGAGTCCACCTGACCCTTAATATACAATTATTATGTGTACTCTTCCTATCTCGTTAATAGTATAGCGTGAAGTTATTTTGACAAAAATTTTTATGCCCGCCTCCAATGAGTCGGATCGAATTTAGTCCCAGTATTTAGGTCTTCAATTCAATGTAAGCACTATTAATACTAAGTATGCTCTTACTATCCTCCAAGGAATAGGCGTGAAGGTATATTTACAAGTTATTTATACAAGTTGCGTTTTATCCAAAATCTTAAACTAAACAATTTAATTTATTTGCTAAATGATTATGACTAGGTTTCTCTTCTTGCCCCACAAAGGGTTGGCGTGAATATATGCTTAATTTATCTATTTAACTCGAATTATATTTACAACAAAAAATTTTTAATTTGACTATTTTCTACAATAAGTGTTAATAATGTACTCCTCCTGTCGCTCTAGAATTTTGGCTTGAAGATATTTTTACAATTGTTATATATAATTTTCTATTTATTCCTTTGTGGTCAGTCAAGTCTATTATTTACTACAACTTTTTGAAAACACGCTATACAAAACACCACTATCTTTTATTATTATACAGTTTTCTCTTTACCCCAGTAAGGGTCTTGCGTGAAGATACAACCTATATGTACACACAATAACACACAATAACATTCACTGTATTTATATTCTTAAAACTAATTGTCCCGGTCGGTTCCAGTAAGATGTGTTACACACTCCCTTATCCTGCGATGGATCCGTCGTGAAGATATGTATTTGCCCGTTATATTCCTATACTAATTTAACCTATTTGATAGGTCAAGTCTATACTCTATATTTTTATATATTATTCTATACTAATACTCTGTCTACTCCACTTAGGATTGGCGTGAAGATAATCAAGGGCACATACACATACCACACAACAAACACAAAGATTTTTGGGGTGTATAAACACACTAATTATATACAATATGTCACTCACTAATTACTAATACAACTTAAACCGGCACAGTCGGTTAAGTCTTACTGTCTAATGTTTTTATTTATCTAATTGGAAGACCATACAACTATATATCTAATTGTCGATATGTATATAATCCAATTTAAATCTAGAATTATTTACAAGAATTATTATATGTATGTACAATGCTCTGTTCACCCCGTCAAATTTTTGCCGTGAAGATATGCTAATTTCCTTATTCTCTTAAAAGTCGATTAAGTCCTATATTAAAGCCGACGGGAAATTTTTATGTTTTAACTAATGTTTATACTATTATAAATTAACTAAAACAAGGAAATTAATTATTATTCTTTTTGTAAAAATGTAGGAAATTAAATAGAGTATTCAATTAATATATAATATTTTAAAATTTTTTACAATTAATTATTATTTTTTCAATTTTTAATACTATTCACTAAAATTCCCGTCATTTAAATTTTTAAAATTTGTTTTATTACTAAAATCTATAATTATATTTAATTTTAATTATATAAATTTATTTGTTAGGGTCACTACTTATTTTTAATATATATATTTACATGTATTTATTATTATTAAGGGGGCTATGATTTATTTAGTCGGGGTGGACATTGCTTGCACTTAACAACTATTTCTTAAAATTTTTATAACAATTAAATTACTAATTAGAAAATTTTGATTTTTTGCTGAGATATACTTTAAACTATTGTCTTTAGAATGGTGAATTAAAAAATATGTGTTGTCGATCTGTTTGTAAAGATATGAATTGTTTTAATTTTGATATTTCACTACACTTTTTAAATTTTCAAAATAAAATACTTCCACTTAACTTTTTGTAGATATTTTTTCTGCTTCGGTGTCCTGGTTCTGTTGGCTATCCGGTGGTACCTTCAGTTTTGGTACCAGACAGCTGGATCTGGTACCAACCGGCCACGTGGTTTTTGTTTTTCTGCTATTTACTCCGTGGGGGTTGTAGTTGGGGGGGTGTGTGGGGTATCGTTTTGTAGGTCTTCTCAAGGGGCATCGAATGGTATAATAAAAACTATAGGTTGCCGCTTTAAATTCGGCGGCGCACGCACTTTTATGTTTAAAATTCGTGTTTTCCGCGGTTTTTTGAAGTTTTCTTTTCGGAAAAAGGTCGCGCACAATTTTCACTAACACCACCACTTATTTCACTTCTTTACGCGTCTTTTAACATATAACACTTGATATTTTGCGCGTTTTATACCACAACTTTGAATTTTTAAAGTTTTTACTGCGTTCCGAAGCTGACGGAAGGCACTTTGAACGTTTTGGACGACGTACGGCTCACTTGCCGGGCCGACCGGGACTCTGGGTTAGGTTAGGTTAGGTTAGGTTAGGTTAGGTTAGGTTAGGTTAGGTTAGGTTAGGTTAGGTTAGGTTAGGTTAGGTTAGGTTAGGTTAGGTTAGGTTAGGTTAGGTTAGGTTAGGTTAGGTTAGGTTAGGTTAGGTTAGGTTAGGTTAGGTTAGGTTAGGTTAGGTTAGGTTAGGTTAGGTTAGGTTAGGTTAGGTTAGGTTAGGTTAGGTTAGGTTAGGTTAGGTTAGGTTAGGTTAGGTTAGGTTAGGTTAGGTTAGGTTAGGTTAGGTTAGGTTAGGTTAGGTTAGGTTAGGTTAGGTTAGGTTAGGTTAGGTTAGGTTAGGTTAGGTTAGGTTAGGTTAGGTTAGGTTAGGTTAGGTTAGGTTAGGTTAGGTTAGGTTAGGTTAGGTTAGGTTAGGTTAGGTTAGGTTAGGTTAGGTTAGGTTAGGTTAGGTTAGGTTAGGTTAGGTTAGGTTAGGTTAGGTTAGGTTAGGTTAGGTTAGGTTAGGTTAGGTTAGGTTAGGTTAGGTTAGGTTAGGTTAGGTTAGGTTAGGTTAGGTTAGGTTAGGTTAGGTTAGGTTAGGTTAGGTTAGGTTAGGTTAGGTTAGGTTAGGTTAGGTTAGGTTAGGTTAGGTTAGGTTAGGTTAGGTTAGGTTAGGTTAGGTTAGGTTAGGTTAGGTTAGGTTAGGTTAGGTTAGGTTAGGTTAGGTTAGGTTAGGTTAGGTTAGGTTAGGTTAGGTTAGGTTAGGTTAGGTTAGGTTAGGTTAGGTTAGGTTAGGTTAGGTTAGGTTAGGTTAGGTTAGGTTAGGTTAGGTTAGGTTAGGTTAGGTTAGGTTAGGTTAGGTTAGGTTAGGTTAGGTTAGGTTAGGTTAGGTTAGGTTAGGTTAGGTTAGGTTAGGTTAGGTTAGGTTAGGTTAGGTTAGGTTAGGTTAGGTTAGGTTAGGTTAGGTTAGGTTAGGTTAGGTTAGGTTAGGTTAGGTTAGGTTAGGTTAGGTTAGGTTAGGTTAGGTTAGGTTAGGTTAGGTTAGGTTAGGTTAGGTTAGGTTAGGTTAGGTTAGGTTAGGTTAGGTTAGGTTAGGTTAGGTTAGGTTAGGTTAGGTTAGGTTAGGTTAGGTTAGGTTAGGTTAGGTTAGGTTAGGTTAGGTTAGGTTAGGTTAGGTTAGGTTAGGTTAGGTTAGGTTAGGTTAGGTTAGGTTAGGTTAGGTTAGGTTAGGTTAGGTTAGGTTAGGTTAGGTTAGGTTAGGTTAGGTTAGGTTAGGTTAGGTTAGGTTAGGTTAGGTTAGGTTAGGTTAGGTTAGGTTAGGTTAGGTTAGGTTAGGTTAGGTTAGGTTAGGTTAGGTTAGGTTAGGTTAGGTTAGGTTAGGTTAGGTTAGGTTAGGTTAGGTTAGGTTAGGTTAGGTTAGGTTAGGTTAGGTTAGGTTAGGTTAGGTTAGGTTAGGTTAGGTTAGGTTAGGTTAGGTTAGGTTAGGTTAGGTTAGGTTAGGTTAGGTTAGGTTAGGTTAGGTTAGGTTAGGTTAGGTTAGGTTAGGTTAGGTTAGGTTAGGTTAGGTTAGGTTAGGTTAGGTTAGGTTAGGTTAGGTTAGGTTAGGTTAGGTTAGGTTAGGTTAGGTTAGGTTAGGTTAGGTTAGGTTAGGTTAGGTTAGGTTAGGTTAGGTTAGGTTAGGTTAGGTTAGGTTAGGTTAGGTTAGGTTAGGTTAGGTTAGGTTAGGTTAGGTTAGGTTAGGTTAGGTTAGGTTAGGTTAGGTTAGGTTAGGTTAGGTTAGGTTAGGTTAGGTTAGGTTAGGTTAGGTTAGGTTAGGTTAGGTTAGGTTAGGTTAGGTTAGGTTAGGTTAGGTTAGGTTAGGTTAGGTTAGGTTAGGTTAGGTTAGGTTAGGTTAGGTTAGGTTAGGTTAGGTTAGGTTAGGTTAGGTTAGGTTAGGTTAGGTTAGGTTAGGTTAGGTTAGGTTAGGTTAGGTTAGGTTAGGTTAGGTTAGGTTAGGTTAGGTTAGGTTAGGTTAGGTTAGGTTAGGTTAGGTTAGGTTAGGTTAGGTTAGGTTAGGTTAGGTTAGGTTAGGTTAGGTTAGGTTAGGTTAGGTTAGGTTAGGTTAGGTTAGGTTAGGTTAGGTTAGGTTAGGTTAGGTTAGGTTAGGTTAGGTTAGGTTAGGTTAGGTTAGGTTAGGTTAGGTTAGGTTAGGTTAGGTTAGGTTAGGTTAGGTTAGGTTAGGTTAGGTTAGGTTAGGTTAGGTTAGGTTAGGTTAGGTTAGGTTAGGTTAGGTTAGGTTAGGTTAGGTTAGGTTAGGTTAGGTTAGGTTAGGTTAGGTTAGGTTAGGTTAGGTTAGGTTAGGTTAGGTTAGGTTAGGTTAGGTTAGGTTAGGTTAGGTTAGGTTAGGTTAGGTTAGGTTAGGTTAGGTTAGGTTAGGTTAGGTTAGGTTAGGTTAGGTTAGGTTAGGTTAGGTTAGGTTAGGTTAGGTTAGGTTAGGTTAGGTTAGGTTAGGTTAGGTTAGGTTAGGTTAGGTTAGGTTAGGTTAGGTTAGGTTAGGTTAGGTTAGGTTAGGTTAGGTTAGGTTAGGTTAGGTTAGGTTAGGTTAGGTTAGGTTAGGTTAGGTTAGGTTAGGTTAGGTTAGGTTAGGTTAGGTTAGGTTAGGTTAGGTTAGGTTAGGTTAGGTTAGGTTAGGTTAGGTTAGGTTAGGTTAGGTTAGGTTAGGTTAGGTTAGGTTAGGTTAGGTTAGGTTAGGTTAGGTTAGGTTAGGTTAGGTTAGGTTAGGTTAGGTTAGGTTAGGTTAGGTTAGGTTAGGTTAGGTTAGGTTAGGTTAGGTTAGGTTAGGTTAGGTTAGGTTAGGTTAGGTTAGGTTAGGTTAGGTTAGGTTAGGTTAGGTTAGGTTAGGTTAGGTTAGGTTAGGTTAGGTTAGGTTAGGTTAGGTTAGGTTAGGTTAGGTTAGGTTAGGTTAGGTTAGGTTAGGTTAGGTTAGGTTAGGTTAGGTTAGGTTAGGTTAGGTTAGGTTAGGTTAGGTTAGGTTAGGTTAGGTTAGGTTAGGTTAGGTTAGGTTAGGTTAGGTTAGGTTAGGTTAGGTTAGGTTAGGTTAGGTTAGGTTAGGTTAGGTTAGGTTAGGTTAGGTTAGGTTAGGTTAGGTTAGGTTAGGTTAGGTTAGGTTAGGTTAGGTTAGGTTAGGTTAGGTTAGGTTAGGTTAGGTTAGGTTAGGTTAGGTTAGGTTAGGTTAGGTTAGGTTAGGTTAGGTTAGGTTAGGTTAGGTTAGGTTAGGTTAGGTTAGGTTAGGTTAGGTTAGGTTAGGTTAGGTTAGGTTAGGTTAGGTTAGGTTAGGTTAGGTTAGGTTAGGTTAGGTTAGGTTAGGTTAGGTTAGGTTAGGTTAGGTTAGGTTAGGTTAGGTTAGGTTAGGTTAGGTTAGGTTAGGTTAGGTTAGGTTAGGTTAGGTTAGGTTAGGTTAGGTTAGGTTAGGTTAGGTTAGGTTAGGTTAGGTTAGGTTAGGTTAGGTTAGGTTAGGTTAGGTTAGGTTAGGTTAGGTTAGGTTAGGTTAGGTTAGGTTAGGTTAGGTTAGGTTAGGTTAGGTTAGGTTAGGTTAGGTTAGGTTAGGTTAGGTTAGGTTAGGTTAGGTTAGGTTAGGTTAGGTTAGGTTAGGTTAGGTTAGGTTAGGTTAGGTTAGGTTAGGTTAGGTTAGGTTAGGTTAGGTTAGGTTAGGTTAGGTTAGGTTAGGTTAGGTTAGGTTAGGTTAGGTTAGGTTAGGTTAGGTTAGGTTAGGTTAGGTTAGGTTAGGTTAGGTTAGGTTAGGTTAGGTTAGGTTAGGTTAGGTTAGGTTAGGTTAGGTTAGGTTAGGTTAGGTTAGGTTAGGTTAGGTTAGGTTAGGTTAGGTTAGGTTAGGTTAGGTTAGGTTAGGTTAGGTTAGGTTAGGTTAGGTTAGGTTAGGTTAGGTTAGGTTAGGTTAGGTTAGGTTAGGTTAGGTTAGGTTAGGTTAGGTTAGGTTAGGTTAGGTTAGGTTAGGTTAGGTTAGGTTAGGTTAGGTTAGGTTAGGTTAGGTTAGGTTAGGTTAGGTTAGGTTAGGTTAGGTTAGGTTAGGTTAGGTTAGGTTAGGTTAGGTTAGGTTAGGTTAGGTTAGGTTAGGTTAGGTTAGGTTAGGTTAGGTTAGGTTAGGTTAGGTTAGGTTAGGTTAGGTTAGGTTAGGTTAGGTTAGGTTAGGTTAGGTTAGGTTAGGTTAGGTTAGGTTAGGTTAGGTTAGGTTAGGTTAGGTTAGGTTAGGTTAGGTTAGGTTAGGTTAGGTTAGGTTAGGTTAGGTTAGGTTAGGTTAGGTTAGGTTAGGTTAGGTTAGGTTAGGTTAGGTTAGGTTAGGTTAGGTTAGGTTAGGTTAGGTTAGGTTAGGTTAGGTTAGGTTAGGTTAGGTTAGGTTAGGTTAGGTTAGGTTAGGTTAGGTTAGGTTAGGTTAGGTTAGGTTAGGTTAGGTTAGGTTAGGTTAGGTTAGGTTAGGTTAGGTTAGGTTAGGTTAGGTTAGGTTAGGTTAGGTTAGGTTAGGTTAGGTTAGGTTAGGTTAGGTTAGGTTAGGTTAGGTTAGGTTAGGTTAGGTTAGGTTAGGTTAGGTTAGGTTAGGTTAGGTTAGGTTAGGTTAGGTTAGGTTAGGTTAGGTTAGGTTAGGTTAGGTTAGGTTAGGTTAGGTTAGGTTAGGTTAGGTTAGGTTAGGTTAGGTTAGGTTAGGTTAGGTTAGGTTAGGTTAGGTTAGGTTAGGTTAGGTTAGGTTAGGTTAGGTTAGGTTAGGTTAGGTTAGGTTAGGTTAGGTTAGGTTAGGTTAGGTTAGGTTAGGTTAGGTTAGGTTAGGTTAGGTTAGGTTAGGTTAGGTTAGGTTAGGTTAGGTTAGGTTAGGTTAGGTTAGGTTAGGTTAGGTTAGGTTAGGTTAGGTTAGGTTAGGTTAGGTTAGGTTAGGTTAGGTTAGGTTAGGTTAGGTTAGGTTAGGTTAGGTTAGGTTAGGTTAGGTTAGGTTAGGTTAGGTTAGGTTAGGTTAGGTTAGGTTAGGTTAGGTTAGGTTAGGTTAGGTTAGGTTAGGTTAGGTTAGGTTAGGTTAGGTTAGGTTAGGTTAGGTTAGGTTAGGTTAGGTTAGGTTAGGTTAGGTTAGGTTAGGTTAGGTTAGGTTAGGTTAGGTTAGGTTAGGTTAGGTTAGGTTAGGTTAGGTTAGGTTAGGTTAGGTTAGGTTAGGTTAGGTTAGGTTAGGTTAGGTTAGGTTAGGTTAGGTTAGGTTAGGTTAGGTTAGGTTAGGTTAGGTTAGGTTAGGTTAGGTTAGGTTAGGTTAGGTTAGGTTAGGTTAGGTTAGGTTAGGTTAGGTTAGGTTAGGTTAGGTTAGGTTAGGTTAGGTTAGGTTAGGTTAGGTTAGGTTAGGTTAGGTTAGGTTAGGTTAGGTTAGGTTAGGTTAGGTTAGGTTAGGTTAGGTTAGGTTAGGTTAGGTTAGGTTAGGTTAGGTTAGGTTAGGTTAGGTTAGGTTAGGTTAGGTTAGGTTAGGTTAGGTTAGGTTAGGTTAGGTTAGGTTAGGTTAGGTTAGGTTAGGTTAGGTTAGGTTAGGTTAGGTTAGGTTAGGTTAGGTTAGGTTAGGTTAGGTTAGGTTAGGTTAGGTTAGGTTAGGTTAGGTTAGGTTAGGTTAGGTTAGGTTAGGTTAGGTTAGGTTAGGTTAGGTTAGGTTAGGTTAGGTTAGGTTAGGTTAGGTTAGGTTAGGTTAGGTTAGGTTAGGTTAGGTTAGGTTAGGTTAGGTTAGGTTAGGTTAGGTTAGGTTAGGTTAGGTTAGGTTAGGTTAGGTTAGGTTAGGTTAGGTTAGGTTAGGTTAGGTTAGGTTAGGTTAGGTTAGGTTAGGTTAGGTTAGGTTAGGTTAGGTTAGGTTAGGTTAGGTTAGGTTAGGTTAGGTTAGGTTAGGTTAGGTTAGGTTAGGTTAGGTTAGGTTAGGTTAGGTTAGGTTAGGTTAGGTTAGGTTAGGTTAGGTTAGGTTAGGTTAGGTTAGGTTAGGTTAGGTTAGGTTAGGTTAGGTTAGGTTAGGTTAGGTTAGGTTAGGTTAGGTTAGGTTAGGTTAGGTTAGGTTAGGTTAGGTTAGGTTAGGTTAGGTTAGGTTAGGTTAGGTTAGGTTAGGTTAGGTTAGGTTAGGTTAGGTTAGGTTAGGTTAGGTTAGGTTAGGTTAGGTTAGGTTAGGTTAGGTTAGGTTAGGTTAGGTTAGGTTAGGTTAGGTTAGGTTAGGTTAGGTTAGGTTAGGTTAGGTTAGGTTAGGTTAGGTTAGGTTAGGTTAGGTTAGGTTAGGTTAGGTTAGGTTAGGTTAGGTTAGGTTAGGTTAGGTTAGGTTAGGTTAGGTTAGGTTAGGTTAGGTTAGGTTAGGTTAGGTTAGGTTAGGTTAGGTTAGGTTAGGTTAGGTTAGGTTAGGTTAGGTTAGGTTAGGTTAGGTTAGGTTAGGTTAGGTTAGGTTAGGTTAGGTTAGGTTAGGTTAGGTTAGGTTAGGTTAGGTTAGGTTAGGTTAGGTTAGGTTAGGTTAGGTTAGGTTAGGTTAGGTTAGGTTAGGTTAGGTTAGGTTAGGTTAGGTTAGGTTAGGTTAGGTTAGGTTAGGTTAGGTTAGGTTAGGTTAGGTTAGGTTAGGTTAGGTTAGGTTAGGTTAGGTTAGGTTAGGTTAGGTTAGGTTAGGTTAGGTTAGGTTAGGTTAGGTTAGGTTAGGTTAGGTTAGGTTAGGTTAGGTTAGGTTAGGTTAGGTTAGGTTAGGTTAGGTTAGGTTAGGTTAGGTTAGGTTAGGTTAGGTTAGGTTAGGTTAGGTTAGGTTAGGTTAGGTTAGGTTAGGTTAGGTTAGGTTAGGTTAGGTTAGGTTAGGTTAGGTTAGGTTAGGTTAGGTTAGGTTAGGTTAGGTTAGGTTAGGTTAGGTTAGGTTAGGTTAGGTTAGGTTAGGTTAGGTTAGGTTAGGTTAGGTTAGGTTAGGTTAGGTTAGGTTAGGTTAGGTTAGGTTAGGTTAGGTTAGGTTAGGTTAGGTTAGGTTAGGTTAGGTTAGGTTAGGTTAGGTTAGGTTAGGTTAGGTTAGGTTAGGTTAGGTTAGGTTAGGTTAGGTTAGGTTAGGTTAGGTTAGGTTAGGTTAGGTTAG
>JAUPFN010000030.1:7500-20000 GCA_036924255.1 Apodemia mormo
TAACCTAACCTAACCTAACCTAACCTAACCTAACCTAACCTAACCTAACCTAACCTAACCTAACCTAACCTAACCTAACCTAACCTAACCTAACCTAACCTAACCTAACCTAACCTAACCTAACCTAACCTAACCTAACCTAACCTAACCTAACCTAACCTAACCTAACCTAACCTAACCTAACCTAACCTAACCTAACCTAACCTAACCTAACCTAACCTAACCTAACCTAACCTAACCTAACCTAACCTAACCTAACCTAACCTAACCTAACCTAACCTAACCTAACCTAACCTAACCTAACCTAACCTAACCTAACCTAACCTAACCTAACCTAACCTAACCTAACCTAACCTAACCTAACCTAACCTAACCTAACCTAACCTAACCTAACCTAACCTAACCTAACCTAACCTAACCTAACCTAACCTAACCTAACCTAACCTAACCTAACCTAACCTAACCTAACCTAACCTAACCTAACCTAACCTAACCTAACCTAACCTAACCTAACCTAACCTAACCTAACCTAACCTAACCTAACCTAACCTAACCTAACCTAACCTAACCTAACCTAACCTAACCTAACCTAACCTAACCTAACCTAACCTAACCTAACCTAACCTAACCTAACCTAACCTAACCTAACCTAACCTAACCTAACCTAACCTAACCTAACCTAACCTAACCTAACCTAACCTAACCTAACCTAACCTAACCTAACCTAACCTAACCTAACCTAACCTAACCTAACCTAACCTAACCTAACCTAACCTAACCTAACCTAACCTAACCTAACCTAACCTAACCTAACCTAACCTAACCTAACCTAACCTAACCTAACCTAACCTAACCTAACCTAACCTAACCTAACCTAACCTAACCTAACCTAACCTAACCTAACCTAACCTAACCTAACCTAACCTAACCTAACCTAACCTAACCTAACCTAACCTAACCTAACCTAACCTAACCTAACCTAACCTAACCTAACCTAACCTAACCTAACCTAACCTAACCTAACCTAACCTAACCTAACCTAACCTAACCTAACCTAACCTAACCTAACCTAACCTAACCTAACCTAACCTAACCTAACCTAACCTAACCTAACCTAACCTAACCTAACCTAACCTAACCTAACCTAACCTAACCTAACCTAACCTAACCTAACCTAACCTAACCTAACCTAACCTAACCTAACCTAACCTAACCTAACCTAACCTAACCTAACCTAACCTAACCTAACCTAACCTAACCTAACCTAACCTAACCTAACCTAACCTAACCTAACCTAACCTAACCTAACCTAACCTAACCTAACCTAACCTAACCTAACCTAACCTAACCTAACCTAACCTAACCTAACCTAACCTAACCTAACCTAACCTAACCTAACCTAACCTAACCTAACCTAACCTAACCTAACCTAACCTAACCTAACCTAACCTAACCTAACCTAACCTAACCTAACCTAACCTAACCTAACCTAACCTAACCTAACCTAACCTAACCTAACCTAACCTAACCTAACCTAACCTAACCTAACCTAACCTAACCTAACCTAACCTAACCTAACCTAACCTAACCTAACCTAACCTAACCTAACCTAACCTAACCTAACCTAACCAACCTAACCTAACCTAACCTAACCTAACCTAACCTAACCTAACCTAACCTAACCTAACCTAACCTAACCTAACCAACCTAACCTAACCTAACCTAACCTAACCTAACCTAACCTAACCTAACCTAACCTAACCTAACCTAACCTAACCTAACCTAACCTAACCTAACCTAACCTAACCTAACCTAACCTAACCTAACCTAACCTAACCTAACCTAACCTAACCTAACCTAACCTAACCTAACCTAACCTAACCTAACCTAACCTAACCTAACCTAACCTAACCTAACCTAACCTAACCTAACCTAACCTAACCTAACCTAACCTAACCTAACCTAACCTAACCTAACCTAACCTAACCTAACCTAACCTAACCTAACCTAACCTAACCTAACCTAACCTAACCTAACCTAACCTAACCTAACCTAACCTAACCTAACCTAACCTAACCTAACCTAACCTAACCTAACCTAACCTAACCTAACCTAACCTAACCTAACCTAACCTAACCTAACCTAACCTAACCTAACCTAACCTAACCTAACCTAACCTAACCTAACCTAACCTAACCTAACCTAACCTAACCTAACCTAACCTAACCTAACCTAACCTAACCTAACCTAACCTAACCTAACCTAACCTAACCTAACCTAACCTAACCTAACCTAACCTAACCTAACCTAACCTAACCTAACCTAACCTAACCTAACCTAACCTAACCTAACCTAACCTAACCTAACCTAACCTAACCTAACCTAACCTAACCTAACCTAACCTAACCTAACCTAACCTAACCTAACCTAACCTAACCTAACCTAACCTAACCTAACCTAACCTAACCTAACCTAACCTAACCTAACCTAACCTAACCTAACCTAACCTAACCTAACCTAACCTAACCTAACCTAACCTAACCTAACCTAACCTAACCTAACCTAACCTAACCTAACCTAACCTAACCTAACCTAACCTAACCTAACCTAACCTAACCTAACCTAACCTAACCTAACCTAACCTAACCTAACCTAACCTAACCTAACCTAACCTAACCTAACCTAACCTAACCTAACCTAACCTAACCTAACCTAACCTAACCTAACCTAACCTAACCTAACCTAACCTAACCTAACCTAACCTAACCTAACCTAACCTAACCTAACCTAACCTAACCTAACCTAACCTAACCTAACCTAACCTAACCTAACCTAACCTAACCTAACCTAACCTAACCTAACCTAACCTAACCTAACCTAACCTAACCTAACCTAACCTAACCTAACCTAACCTAACCTAACCTAACCTAACCTAACCTAACCTAACCTAACCTAACCTAACCTAACCTAACCTAACCTAACCTAACCTAACCTAACCTAACCTAACCTAACCTAACCTAACCTAACCTAACCTAACCTAACCTAACCTAACCTAACCTAACCTAACCTAACCTAACCTAACCTAACCTAACCTAACCTAACCTAACCTAACCTAACCTAACCTAACCTAACCTAACCTAACCTAACCTAACCTAACCTAACCTAACCTAACCTAACCTAACCTAACCTAACCTAACCTAACCTAACCTAACCTAACCTAACCTAACCTAACCTAACCTAACCTAACCTAACCTAACCTAACCTAACCTAACCTAACCTAACCTAACCTAACCTAACCTAACCTAACCTAACCTAACCTAACCTAACCTAACCTAACCTAACCTAACCTAACCTAACCTAACCTAACCTAACCTAACCTAACCTAACCTAACCTAACCTAACCTAACCTAACCTAACCTAACCTAACCTAACCTAACCTAACCTAACCTAACCTAACCTAACCTAACCTAACCTAACCTAACCTAACCTAACCTAACCTAACCTAACCTAACCTAACCTAACCTAACCTAACCTAACCTAACCTAACCTAACCTAACCTAACCTAACCTAACCTAACCTAACCTAACCTAACCTAACCTAACCTAACCTAACCTAACCTAACCTAACCTAACCTAACCTAACCTAACCTAACCTAACCTAACCTAACCTAACCTAACCTAACCTAACCTAACCTAACCTAACCTAACCTAACCTAACCTAACCTAACCTAACCTAACCTAACCTAACCTAACCTAACCTAACCTAACCTAACCTAACCTAACCTAACCTAACCTAACCTAACCTAACCTAACCTAACCTAACCTAACCTAACCTAACCTAACCTAACCTAACCTAACCTAACCTAACCTAACCTAACCTAACCTAACCTAACCTAACCTAACCTAACCTAACCTAACCTAACCTAACCTAACCTAACCTAACCTAACCTAACCTAACCTAACCTAACCTAACCTAACCTAACCTAACCTAACCTAACCTAACCTAACCTAACCTAACCTAACCTAACCTAACCTAACCTAACCTAACCTAACCTAACCTAACCTAACCTAACCTAACCTAACCTAACCTAACCTAACCTAACCTAACCTAACCTAACCTAACCTAACCTAACCTAACCTAACCTAACCTAACCTAACCTAACCTAACCTAACCTAACCTAACCTAACCTAACCTAACCTAACCTAACCTAACCTAACCTAACCTAACCTAACCTAACCTAACCTAACCTAACCTAACCTAACCTAACCTAACCTAACCTAACCTAACCTAACCTAACCTAACCTAACCTAACCTAACCTAACCTAACCTAACCTAACCTAACCTAACCTAACCTAACCTAACCTAACCTAACCTAACCTAACCTAACCTAACCTAACCTAACCTAACCTAACCTAACCTAACCTAACCTAACCTAACCTAACCTAACCTAACCTAACCTAACCTAACCTAACCTAACCTAACCTAACCTAACCTAACCTAACCTAACCTAACCTAACCTAACCTAACCTAACCTAACCTAACCTAACCTAACCTAACCTAACCTAACCTAACCTAACCTAACCTAACCTAACCTAACCTAACCTAACCTAACCTAACCTAACCTAACCTAACCTAACCTAACCTAACCTAACCTAACCTAACCTAACCTAACCTAACCTAACCTAACCTAACCTAACCTAACCTAACCTAACCTAACCTAACCTAACCTAACCTAACCTAACCTAACCTAACCTAACCTAACCTAACCTAACCTAACCTAACCTAACCTAACCTAACCTAACCTAACCTAACCTAACCTAACCTAACCTAACCTAACCTAACCTAACCTAACCTAACCTAACCTAACCTAACCTAACCTAACCTAACCTAACCTAACCTAACCTAACCTAACCTAACCTAACCTAACCTAACCTAACCTAACCTAACCTAACCTAACCTAACCTAACCTAACCTAACCTAACCTAACCTAACCTAACCTAACCTAACCTAACCTAACCTAACCTAACCTAACCTAACCTAACCTAACCTAACCTAACCTAACCTAACCTAACCTAACCTAACCTAACCTAACCTAACCTAACCTAACCTAACCTAACCTAACCTAACCTAACCTAACCTAACCTAACCTAACCTAACCTAACCTAACCTAACCTAACCTAACCTAACCTAACCTAACCTAACCTAACCTAACCTAACCTAACCTAACCTAACCTAACCTAACCTAACCTAACCTAACCTAACCTAACCTAACCTAACCTAACCTAACCTAACCTAACCTAACCTAACCTAACCTAACCTAACCTAACCTAACCTAACCTAACCTAACCTAACCTAACCTAACCTAACCTAACCTAACCTAACCTAACCTAACCTAACCTAACCTAACCTAACCTAACCTAACCTAACCTAACCTAACCTAACCTAACCTAACCTAACCTAACCTAACCTAACCTAACCTAACCTAACCTAACCTAACCTAACCTAACCTAACCTAACCTAACCTAACCTAACCTAACCTAACCTAACCTAACCTAACCTAACCTAACCTAACCTAACCTAACCTAACCTAACCTAACCTAACCTAACCTAACCTAACCTAACCTAACCTAACCTAACCTAACCTAACCTAACCTAACCTAACCTAACCTAACCTAACCTAACCTAACCTAACCTAACCTAACCTAACCTAACCTAACCTAACCTAACCTAACCTAACCTAACCTAACCTAACCTAACCTAACCTAACCTAACCTAACCTAACCTAACCTAACCTAACCTAACCTAACCTAACCTAACCTAACCTAACCTAACCTAACCTAACCTAACCTAACCTAACCTAACCTAACCTAACCTAACCTAACCTAACCTAACCTAACCTAACCTAACCTAACCTAACCTAACCTAACCTAACCTAACCTAACCTAACCTAACCTAACCTAACCTAACCTAACCTAACCTAACCTAACCTAACCTAACCTAACCTAACCTAACCTAACCTAACCTAACCTAACCGAGTCCCGGTCGGCCCGGCAAGTGAGCCGTACGTCGTCCAAAACGTTCAAAGTGCCTTCCGTCAGCTTCGGAACGCAGTAAAAACTTTAAAAATTCAAAGTTGTGGTATAAAACGCGCAAAATATCAAGTGTTATATGTTAAAAGACGCGTAAAGAAGTGAAATAAGTGGTGGTGTAAGTGAAAATTGTGCGCGACCTTTTTCCGAAAAGAAAACTTCAAAAAACCGCGGAAAACACGAATTTTAAACATAAAAGTGCGTGCGCCGCCGAATTTAAAGCGGCAACCTATAGTTTTTATTATACCATTCGATGCCCCTTGAGAAGACCTACAAAACGATACCCCACTCACCCCCCCAACTACAACCCCCACGGAATAAACAGCAGAAAAACAAAAACCACGTGGCCGGTTGGTACCAGATCCAGCTGTCTGGTACCAAAACTGAAGGTACCACCGGATAGCCAGCAGAACCAGGACACCGAAGCAGAAAAAATATCTACAAAAAGTTAAGTGGAAGTATTTTATTTTGAAAATTTAAAAAGTGTAGTGAAATATCAAAATTAAAACAACTCATATCTTTACAAACAGATCGACAACACATATTTTTTAATTCACCATTCTAAAGACAATAGTTTAAAGTATATCTCTGCAAAAAATCAAAATTTTCTAATTAGTAATTTAATTGTTATAAAAATTTTAAGAAATAGTTGTCAAGTGCAAGCAATGTCCACCCCGACTAAATAAATCATAGCCCCCTTAATAATAATAAATACATGTAAATATATATATTAAAAATAAGTAGTGACCCTAACAAATAAATTTATATAATTAAAATTAAATATAATTATAGATTTTAGTAATAAAACAAATTTTAAAAATTTAAATGACGGGAATTTTAGTGAATAGTATTAAAAATTGAAAAATAATAATTAATTGTAAAAAATTTTAAAATATTATATATTAATTGAATACTCTATTTAATTTCCTACATTTTTACAAAAAGAATAATAATTAATTTCCTTGTTTTAGTTAATTTATAATAGTATAAACATTAGTTAAAACATAAAAATTTCCCGTCGGCTTTAATATAGGACTTAATCGATTTTTAAGAGAATAAGGAAATTAGCATATCTTCACGGCAAAAATTTGACGGGGTGAACAGAGCATTGTACATACATATAATAATTCTTGTAAATAATTCTAGATTTAAAGTGTATTATATACATATCGACAATTAGATATATAGTTGTATGGTCTTCCAATTAGATAAATAAAAACATTAGACAGTAAGACTTAACCGACTGTGCCGGTTTAAGTTGTATTAGTAATTCTTCCAATTAGATAAATAAAAACATTAGACAGTAAGACTTAACCGACTGTGCCGGTTTAAGTTGTATTAGTAATTAGTGAGTGACATATTGTATATAATTAGTGTGTTTATACACCCCAAAAATCTTTGTGTTTGTTGTGTGGTATGTGTATGTGCCCTTGATTATCTTCACGCCAATCCTAAGTGGAGTAGACAGAGTATCAGTATAGAATAATATATAAAAATATAGAGTAAAGACTTGACCTATCAAATAGGTTAAATTAGTATAGGAATATAACGGGCAAATACATATCTTCACGACGGATCCAGCGCAGGATAAGGGAGTGTGTAACACATCTTACTGGAACCGACCGGGACAATTAGTTTTAAGAATATAAATACAGTGAATGTTATTGTGTGTTATTGTGTGTACATATAGGTTTTTTGAGAAAGACAAAATTTAAATTTATTTTATTTTATTTTTGAATTTGTTAAAGCACCATCTAGACCACGTCCGTGGTATTAAGTAAGCAACTAACTTGTCTAATTGATAAGGGCCAGTGTAGACGAATTCTCAAGTGGCACCATCTAGCGTCGAGTAGTTGAAATAATTGTAGTGGTGCCATCTATATTTTGGAACCGGAACTAAAGTTTGGTGGCGCCCCCTATATTTCGATTCCGAAACTAAAATTGGTGGCGCCCCCTATATTTGGTTTCCGGAAACACAAAAAAAATATAACATAAACAGTTAAGGCTAGTGGATATATTTTTATATTTTCATATTTCCTTTATAGTTAAGCTTACAAAGACAAAAAATTTTTTTTTTTTTTTTTTTTGCTATATTTAATTGTTAGTTGACCTGACTAAATATTATTATTTATATTATTATATTTTACTTTTATATATTTTAACTGTACATATATACAAAATCGCTTTTGCGATTAACAAATTTACACATTATACAATTGACAACAAATTATAAATAACTTGACGCATCCCCTAGATAGAAAATGTTTGGAATTAGGACGCCTGTTAAAATGAATAGGAAAAGTGGAGAAAATACGAATATAAGGACCGAAACACAAGAATCAACACAAACAACACAAACACAACAAACATCACAATCATCACCAACACCACAGAATATGCAAACGATACAAATACCACACACATCACAACCATCACCAACATCACAGAATACACAAACAATACAAACATCACACATATCACAAGCATCACAAATACAGACATCACAACCACTACGGACAGCACAAACGAAACAAACATCACACACATCAAAAATAATACAAACACAACAGGAATCACAAACGTCACAAAAACAAAGGTCCAAAGTTAGGAAGAGTATTGAGAATATAGAGGAAATGAGTAAATCTCAAGAAACCGTAATATCCCCCAATAAAAATATCCAAATCCCTATTAAGAAAAAAGTTGTAGTACAAAAATCGACAGAAAATGAATCAAAGAACACAATTGAATTGAAATATAGTAAAGATAATAAAACAGAAATATATATGGAAGCAGTAAAAGTATACAAAAAATATATGCACAAAATAAGTGAAGCAAGAAATTTAAAAACAGAAATTAAAACATCGGCACAAGGACATGTAGAAGAACTATTGGGAATTATAGACAAATTTAGTCAAGACAGTAACAAAACAAAAACAGAAGAAAAGAAGAATGAAACAGAAGACAAAATATTACAACTGGAAAATCAGGAAATAAATAAAACCATATTACAAAAGATAGAAGAAAATACCAAATTACTGAGGGATAATGCAAGGAAGTTAGAGGACATGCAGAAAGGGATTGACCATCATTCGGACAAAATAGAAAAAATGACATATGCTGGAGTAGTGGCAGCAAAACCTGAGATAACCAAAATGTTAGAGAAACCAACACTGTATTCAGTAGTGGTTTCCTCCTCAAAAGAAGAAGAGACAGGAGAGGAGATAATTAGTAGAATAAAAAAGGTGGCGGATACAAACGAAGAATGGATTCAGGTTGAGAAAATTAGAAAGGCGAAGGATAGAAAAGTAGTAATGGGATGCAGGACAAAAGAAGACAGGAAGAAGCTTAAAGAAACATTAATAAAAGCGGGACAGAGCCTCGTCGTAGACGAAATGAAGAATAAAAACCCCCTAATAATGTTAAAGTACGTACTAGCCAAAGCTAATGATAATGAGGTCATAGAACAAATAAAAAAGGGGAATAAAGAACTATTTTACGACCTTAACAGTGAGGAAGACCATATGAAAGTAAAGTACAGAAGAAAAGTAAGAAACCCATTACTACAACACGTTGTAATGGAGGTGTCACCAAAAATTTGGAGAAGGGCAATTGAAAAAGGGGTAGTAAAGATGGACATTTTCCATCACATAAAAGTGGTGGACCAATCCCCACTGATCCAGTGCACAAATTGTTTGGGGTATGGGCATACCAAAAAATACTGTACCAGCGGGGTAGAACTATGCGGACATTGTGGGGACGAACATTTGAGGATGGATTGCCCAAAACTGAAGGCACAAGAGCCACCCAAATGTATTAACTGTGTGAAGGCTAAAATGCAGGATTATGGGCATGATGCATTTAGCAGCGAATGCATAGTAAGAAGAAAAAGGGATGAATTGGCGAGGGCAGCTATAGCCTATTGCTAAGGTTGTTCCTGGCGGCAAATCTCAGTATAAAATAGTACAAGCCAACTTACAGAGAAGCAAACTGGCAACTGATGAGTTGCTGCTGGAATCAGCCAAAGGCAAGATGGCGGTAGCAATAATACAAGAGCCATACATCGGTGGAATAGGAGAGGTAAAAGGGTACAAGGGTACCAGAGTGTACCAGAACACCGGAATGGGAAGGGTTACTGTGAAAGCTGCAATCATCGTCTTTGACGATAAATTAGACATAAAGCAGTACCCAGAACTCACAACCGACAACATCGTGGTTGTGAGGATCCAAACCGTGGCCTGGGAAGTTACCCTTGTGTCCTTCTACTTCGAGCCGGACCAGCCGATAGAACCATACTTAGCCCAGCTAGAAAAAATAAGTAGAGTAGTCGGTTCAACCAGATTGATCTTGGCGGGAGACGCAAATGCCAAGAGCTATTGGTGGGGCAGCGCAGTGGAAAACCCGAGAGGGGAGACATTGTGCGGCACCATCGATGCACTTGGATTGCAGATCCTGAACGTAGGAGACACCCCCACTTTCGATACCATCAGAGGAGGGAAAAGGTATAGCAGCCATGTCGATATTACCATCAGTTCGACTGATATGCTGGATTTGGCTTGCGACTGGCACGTAGAGGAAGGGCTCACAAGTTCAGATCATAATGCCATAATATTCCTTTTAGCCTTAAAAGGATCAAATGGCATCAAAATCCAGAGGACCACCAGGTTATATAACACAAAGAAAGCAAACTGGTCACAGTTTCGTGAGAAACTGAGCCAGGCTATGCAGACTAACAAACTTACCACAGATGAAATAGAACACATAAACACTACACAACAAATAGATACAATAATAGATAGATACACAGAAATAATAACACAAACATGCACACACACAATACCACATAAAAAACATAAAGAAACACTTACCTTACCATGGTGGTCCCCGGAACTTGCTGAGATGAAAAGGCAGGTCGCAACCAGGAGGAGGCGCATTAGAAATGCGGCACCAATCCGAAGAGCACTGGTCGTAAGTCTATACCTGAAAAAAAAAGAGGAATATGAGATGGCTGTTAAAACAGCGCAAACGGAAAAGTGGAAAGAGTTTTGCGGAAAGCAGGAGAAAGAAGGGGTGTGGGAAGGCATCTACAGAATCATAGGTAGGACGGCTAAAAGAGAAGAAGATGTGCCACTTCAACAAAATGGAAAGGTTTTGGATCCCAATGAATCCGCTAAATTATTAGCCAAAACGTTCTACCCGAAGGATAGAGCGGACGAGGATAGTGTGGAACATGCGATGATGAGGGAAAAGGCAGAAGGTGTGAATGATCGGAGTCATGATGAGAAACATGACCCACCATTCACACCAGTAGAACTTGAGCAGGCTGTTGAGTCCTTCAATCCTAAAAAAGCACCCGGGTCGGATGGCTTTACAGCAGACATCTGCACCAACGCAATAGGCTGTAACCCCGAGTTTTTCCTAGCAGTAATAAACCAGTGCCTGGCATTACATTATTTCCCGACTACATGGAAAACAGCAACAGTTATCATGCTGAAAAAGCCAGGCAAAAAAGATTACGCCGCGCCAAAATCTTACAGACCGATAGGTCTGTTGCCGGTGCTGGGAAAAATTTACGAGAAGATGCTGATTGCCCGCCTCAAATTCTACGTGTTGCCACAGATCAACAAAAACCAATATGGGTTTATGCCCCAGAAAGGTACCGAGGACGCCCTCTATGCACTGATGAATAATATCCGGTCAAAATTGGAACAGAAAAAAATTATTACAATAGTATCATTGGACATAGAGGGCGCCTTCGATAGCGCCTGGTGGCCAGTAATCAAGCTAAGACTGGCAGAAATGAAATGCCCGGTGAATTTGAGGAGGGCAATCGGCAGCTATCTCAGCAATCGAAGGGTGAGCGTACGCTATGCGGGGGTAGAATGTAGTAGAGAGACGACAAAGGGATGCGTACAAGGCTCAATAGGTGGACCCATCCTGTGGAACACACTACTAAATCCGCTACTTAACGAGTTAAACGAACAAGATGTCTATTGTCAGGCCTTCGCAGACGATATTTTATTGATGTTCGACGGTGAGTCGGCACTAGAAATTGAAACGCGCGCAAATGCCACTCTCGCGCATGTTCTGGCGTGGGGCGTCAAAAATCGCCTAAAGTTTGCACCGCAAAAAACTTGTGCAATGGTAATAACCAGGAGGCTGAGATTTGACGAACCACGCCTGAGCATGGGCGGGACTGACATCATTATTTCTAAGGAAATTAAAATCCTGGGCCTGACAATAGACAACAAGTTAACGTTTAATACTCATGTTGCAGCGGCCTGCAAAAAAGCGATCTCGGTATATAAACAACTAGCAAGAGCGGCTCGGGCAAGTTGGGGCCTAAACACTGAGGTGATCCGCATCATATACACGGCAGCAGTAGAGCCGATTCTGCTATATGCGGCATGTGCG